>OU015490.1:202404134-202411560 GCA_907164885.2 Dolomedes plantarius | reverse complement strand
GGAGCCATTTTTTAACAAGACAATGCTCGCCCTCATACGGCAAGGGTGTCACAAGACTTTCTCCGCACTGTTACTACCCTTCCTTGGCCTGCCCGATCCCCAGATTTGTCTTCAATCGAGCATATCTGGGATCATTTGGGACGACGAGTTGGGCATCCCACGAGTTTGAACGAACTAGAGGCAAGGTTACAGCAAATATGGAACGAAATGTCTCAAGACATCATACAGAACTTGTATGACTCAATGCCCGATCGTATCGCATCGTGCATTCGCGCTAGAGGGGTTCCAACGGAGTATTAACTCCTCCGTTCTTTTGCCTTTTTCTCTGAAATAAATTATCCTTTTTCTTTGATTTTCTTATCATTTACTTATATCAAAGTAGTCATTACGTATGTAAAATTTCGTTTCATTTTGACGACTCCTTCTTGGTGCGCTAATTTTTTTGTCCATGAGTGTATTTGCCTGTGATACATTACATTTTGTCACAATATAAGAGCAATTTTAGTAATCCTAAAACTTCCAATGAGTACACTGGTAAACCTATCAGGATAACAATTATTCTGAAACTAAAGAACCTAAAAGCAATTATCCTTATAAGTTTATCAAAAAAGTTTTCTGTAACGAATTTCAAACAGAAAAAGCAAATACAGTCGGTGCCTGTTATAATGACAGCACTTTACAACTGCCGTTCCAATATAACGACCAATGCAAAAAGTCCCAAATAGAATCCCATTTTATGATAGGCTTTTTTTACATCCCATATAACGACCATGCAGACCGTTTAATCCCAAAACAGCGTTTCTTGTTCACTTAGCGACACCTTTAACTGAGGCAGAAAATTATGTTTTGAAAACATTTCAAATTCACTAAAAACAAACAACGATATCTGATTATTTTTCTAGGAAATAAATGTAAATAAGACATTTTTTGAGATTTCCTTATCTTTTACTTTAAATTTTACTTTTTAAAAATTACCACTGTCATAAATTATATACACTTTAACAAATTTTCATTCCAGTGCTTATTTAATAAAAAAGCGAACAATGGTACATGTACACAGTAATCGTGTACTAGATGGAATTTATTTAAACATCTTCATTTTCACGTAAATGATAAGAGTTTATTGTATTTGTTTCACTTCGCTATAGCGACCACTTGCAATAACGATCTATTTCTATGGGATGCGAAAGGTCGTAATATCGAGTGTCGACTGTATTTATTTATTTTTGACTGTATTTTATTTTATCTTTTAGAAAATCTGTCGATTTCAATTAAAAAATTTTTTCTACCCTGAAAGTAAGTTTAAAAAAAAGTTTTTTTTTTCATGATCAAAAAATATTTCCAACGGAGAAAAATCTTAGATTCAGAAACATCTTCCAACAAGGAAAAAAAAATCGAACCTAAATAAATTTTCATTCCTAGGGCTCATTTGATAAAGAAATGAAAAATGATATTTACATAGTAATCGTGTTCTAATATAGAATTCATTTAAACATCTTAATTTTCACGTAAATGGTCAGAGTTTATTATGTTTTTATCAATTTTCACTATAGCGACCACTCGTTATAACAACGTATTTCTATGGGATTCAGAGGGTCGTTGTAACTATTGCCGACTGTATGTATGTATATCTTTCATCTCTCTCTCTCGTATTGTGTCAGTTTAGTGTAATCAATTTTAGTCGATTTAAATCATTAATGATCATTTTTAATAGATTTTATCATTTTTTAATATATCACTAGCTGGCAACCCGATGTGTTGCTTTTTCGATTTAAAATGAAATGGTTTTATTTCTTAAAGATTAAAAACTTTTTAATAACTTTTAAAAATATATTAGAATTTTTAAAAACTATTTAAAATAACTATTAAAAACTATTTGAAATAACTATTTAAAATTTTGGTTTGTGGCTTCTGAAATAATTCTTTCAAATTTCCGTTATCAAATTTTGCTTTTTAAACAAAAAAGAATTTCATTGAATTAGAATAAATTCTAAAGATTTTAACTTCTCATTTCCTAAAACAAAAATTATTTCTGGTACTTTAAAATTATTTCTGGATTTCAATTATTAAATAAATGACTCGTTCTCAACTAATTATTTTCCTTTTGGCAACATGCCCGAATGTAAATATTACATCTCATGAGCGAAAAAAGTGCTTAAAAAAATAGAAAGACAGTTCTCAGGAATTCAAAATTGGTGGCGGAAGAATCCTCATCACTTCCTTCTTAATTAGAAACAAATTTCACGAATTTGCTGGAATTATTAGTGAGTAAAATAATAAGTCGAAAAATTACGAACTCGGCATTCAAGTTACATTAAGATACTATGGCGATCAGCGCGGGAAATTTCAAAAGTGAGTTTTGTAAGTACGCTTTTTTAGACTGATAACATTTTTTTATTAAATGTATTTGGTATTTTTGGAAGCTAAACATATAGAGAATGCCGATAAATCGTAAAATTGACATTAATAGGTGCAGAAAACCGAAATATTTGTCCATCAAAATCGTCGATTTCGTGAAATTTGGAAAACTCCTTGGGGGAAAATGCTTCGTTTGCAGTGAAAAACATTTTTAACTTTATAAAAATGTGTATATCCTTAAAGATGAAGAGTTGTAGAACACATGGAAATAAAAAAATTGTCGATTGGTGGACGGAAAAGTTGAATTTTGCATGAATGAAAATAGTGGAAATTAGCGAAACGGAAAGGAGCTGGCCCACCCGGAATGACAGCTATTTCTATTGCCCGCTTCTTTTGAGTTCGGCGGTTTTAATTTAATAATTTAAAAAGTTTGAAGTTTTGAAAGTTGAGGATGGTATCAGTGCACGCGTTTGGTGATTTTCGTATTTTCTGATTTTTGGTGAATTTTCAAAGATTAATTTTTAGAATTTAATTTATTAAATGCTGATCACGTGATTTCTTTTTCTGGTACTTTAAATAAATTTATCGTCACGTGCATAACAACTAAATAGACAAAAAGATATTTTTTTTCTTGCTAATGCGGCAGACGATTGGACATTATTTTGTCTATAAAAATATCCCTTACGATTTTTTTATAAATATATATTTTTTTATCTACATCAATTGTATATATTGATCGTCGTATTAATTATAAATACTAGTAGATAACCCCCGCCAAAAATGACGGAATGTTGATCAGCGTTTCAAGAGGTGATTCATCATTTTCATTGGGCATTGCTGAAAACTGTACTTAAACAGCAGTAAACAACAAAACAAAACTAAACTAAATCAAAACTAAACCAAAACTGCTTCAAAAATGAATGACTCACCACACAGCAGGCATTTCTGAAAACGATACTTAAACAGCTTTAAACAACAATAAAATAAAACAAAAATAAAACTTGAAACACAATTTAATTAACATTAAAATTAGACATTAAAAATGTAGTTATTTAAAGAGAATATGAAAAACCATGGAGTAGAATGAATTCGAAATTCAAGTGACTGACTCAATTGAATAAATGATTCTTTTCAATGCATATTTTAATTTGAAGATATTACAAAAACTAAACGGTTTTGAGCTAGGGTGTTCACTTGAAGTTTTCATATTTTTTGAAGGGCTTTCAAAATATGTAACTTTTGTTTTATTTTTGAAGAAAAATTTCAGAAAATGGCGTCGCAATGTTAAGATGTTCCCGACTTGGTCCGTCCCGGAATGGTTACCTACACTTTTCTACTCTAGGCTTTTATATATTATATATATATATATATATATATATATATATATATATATATATATATATATATATATATATATTGGCATTAATTGCATACATTGACCGTTGTATTTAATTTGAATGTACTCCATATCGAAGTGCGGATTTTCAGCTAGTATATATATATATATATATATATATATATATATATATATATATATATATATATATATATATATATATATATATATATATATATATATATATATATATATATATATATATGCACTTACTTGTATTTATAATCCCATGAAAGTACAAATTTTTTAATCAGAGTATAAATGATAAGAATTTATTATATTTTTTTATCAGTTTTCGCTATAGCGACCACTCGTTATAAAACCTTATTTATATGGGACGCGAGGGGTTGTTATATATCGAATGTCGACCATATTTATTTTAGGTTTTAGAAACCGTCGATTTCAAATAACTTTTTTTTTCCCTACCACTATGAAAATAACGTTTTAAAAAATTTTCTCTCGTGATCAAAAAATATTTTCGACCGAGTAAAATCTTGGATTCGGGAACAGCTCCCAGCAAGGAAAGAATAAAACTAAATCAATTTTCACTGACAGGACTTATTTGATAGCAAATTGAACAATTGTATCTACATAGCAATAGCGTAATAACATGGAATTTCTTTAAGCATCTTAATTTTCCGCAAATGATATGAATTTATTATGCTTTATCACTTTTCGCTATAGAGACCACTTGTTATAACGACATATTTATACTGGACGCGCGGGGTCGTTATATCGAGCCTCGACTGTAGTTATTTTATCGTTTAGAAACTCTGTCAATTCCAATTAAAGAATTTTTTTTTACCCTATAGCCCCGAAGTATGCAACTTTTTTCCTAAATTTTTCTCTGATGATCAAAAAATACACTGCTGGCCACTGTAAATGCAACACCCTGAAGGAAACATGCAAATAACATGAAATTTACAACATGCATTAGCTGAGGTGAGATATGCAAATGATTAGAATTTCAGCGCAGACGCACATCACGCGCGCCTGTGGCGCCACTTCAAAGCGCTATTTAAGGCTTGGAGATTTCGACGATTTCAAGTTCGGCAATTGTGTTTTTCTTGTGGTTTTTTCAAAAAAACGATCAATTATGCCTCGTCGAAAACAGCGATCATCTTTTGATCAAGTATCCGAGTTTGACAGAGGAAGGATAGTGGCCTACCGAGATTGTGGATTATCTTTCAGGTAAATCGGTAGTCGTGTTGGACGAAACCAAACAACTGTAATGCCGATATGTGATCGTTGGATGCAGGAGGGTACGACGGACCGGCGTGTTCGATCGCATCCACCTCAGCGCACCACTTCACGTGATGACAGGCAAATTGTGCGCATGGCAGTGACGGATCGCTCAGTCACATCACGAACCATAGCACAGCACATGCAGTCTGTAACGCATCATCCAGTGTCTGCGCGTACCAATCGACGCCGTTTACAGCAGAGTGGTCTGTCCGCAAGACGTCCATTGCTTTGTCTACCCTTGACGCCGAACCACAGACGTCTCTGCCGCCAATGGTGCGATGACACAGAAGGATGTGGACGGCAGAATGGAATGAAATTGTCTTTACTGACGAGTCACGCTTCTGTCTACAACACCACGATGGTCGCATTCGAGTCTGGAGACACCGTGAAGAGAGGATGCTGAACAGCTGCGTTATGCACCGCCACACTGGTCCTTCACCGGGTATTATGGTATGGAGCGGTATTGGATATCACTCTCGCACACCTCTAGTACGCATTGTCGGTACTTTAAACAGCCACCGCTACATCTCCGAGGTGTTGGAGCCAGTTGTCCTTCCTTACCTTCAGGGCATGCCCACAGCCATATTTCAACAGGATAATGCGCGACCACACGTGGCACGCATTGTCCAACGGTTCTTCGTCAATCGCCAGATTGAATTGCTTCCCTGGCCGCCTCGCTCTCCGGATCTTTCGCCGATAGAAAATATGTGGTCCATGGTTGCTTTACGATTGACCCAGATTCCATCCCCAGCTGCCACAGCAGATCAACTTTGGCAACGTGTGGAAGCTGCTTGGTCTGCTGTACCCCAAGAACTCATCCAAAGTCTCTTTGAATCAATGCCGAGGCGTGTGGCAGCGGTGATCTCCAACAATGGCGGCTACTCTGGCTACTGATTTTGGCAGGAACCACACTTCACAGAAGTCTATAAATTTAATCATTTGATACTTGGTCAACATGTTATCTACAAAATAAATTTTGTTGTGATATCTCTTGTCTTTCTTGGTGTTGCAATTTGGGTGGCCAGCAGTGTATTTTCGAAAGAGAAAAATCTTGGATTCAGAAACACGCTCCAACATGAAAAAAGAAACTAAATTAAATCGATTCTCATTGCCAGGGTTTATTTGATAGTGAAGTGAATAATGATATGTATATAGTTACTAGAATGGAATTTATTTAAACATCTTAATTTTCCCGTAAATGATGAGAATTTGTTATATTTTTATAAATTTTTGCTGTAGCAACCCCTCGTTATAACAACCCATTTATACTGGACGCGAGGGGTCGTTATATCGATCCTCAACTGTGGGTGTATACACACCCACACACACACACATACATATATATACATTATATATATATATATACAGGTGGTCATCACAATAATGGAACACACCTATCAATATCAGTGGTGTTTATGACTGTGCTTCGTATTCCTTAAAACACAAGTCTGGCCACAGGTATTTTTTATATAATATAGTAGAGGTATTATTCTACTGTCAGGTAGCAGTAATGAAGCTAAAGACATCGCGCTTTTTGGGGGAACAGCGTAAAATGTCAAACCTTGCAGACCTTGCGAAAAGGGAAAATTGTTTGGGCGCGTTTAAATTGGAGTATCTGTTACTGCAACCCCCAGGCTAATCGGTGTTTTTTGAGCTATGGTATCGAAAGTCATGATAGCATACAGAGTGCACGGAAAAACATACTTTGGCAAACAGAATAGTGGATGAGAGGGAGAGGTAAGAGAAAGAGACGGACGAGGTATTGAAGCAGATTGTGACATGAAGAAAGAAAACAACTGCAACTTAAATGACCGAAGAGCTCAATCTGCATCTGTATGTTCCGCTCAACCATCAGAGGTAGAAAGGAACTTCACAAACAAAGCATTTACGGAAAAGTAGCTATTCCCAAACCACTCGTAATAGATTCCAATACAAAATATCGTCCACAATGTTGCCACGAGCGCAAATCCCGGTTGAGTAATATGTCGAAAAACGGCATTTGATCCGACGAATCATTGTTCACATTGTTCCTCGTAACAGGACATGCGTATGTCTGGAGAACACCTATACAAGCGTAAGGTCCTGGCTGTCTCATCTCAACTGTCAATCATGGAGATAGATCTATGAGGGATTGGGATGACATCTCATGGTTTTCTTCAGGCCCTAATGTAACCCTAACAGGGAGATTGAATGGGAAGGTCTATGTCGAAATTTTAGCTCACTAGTCCATCCTATGGTGCAAACATTGTTTCTTGTAGAAGATAGCGTTCTCCAGGATGATAATCTCCCTATACATGCAGATAAATCTCTCAAGTATTGGTTTGAAGAGCATGAAAAAGAAGTCAAATATCTTATCTTGCCCTGTACAATCCTCTCCGACTATATATCATCCAACCACTGTGATCTGTATAAGCGGATAGAGCTAGA
>OU015490.1:202374134-202401634 GCA_907164885.2 Dolomedes plantarius | reverse complement strand
GATATCGTCTTCAAAGACGAAGAAGGAACCGGGGCCGATCGGCTTATGACACAAGTGAGTTCGAAATTTTTTTTTACTTTATATATGCCGCAATGAAGCGAAATTTTTGTTCCAATCAAGGGACAGTGGACTTTCAAAATTGTGAAATTTGCCCAAAACAAAAAAAGTTAGTCCCCTTAACCGATTATTAAATATCCAGTATCACGAATAGAATTGTTAGTTGTAAAGTCTATTTATAGTCCGTGGCTGCAATTTCAAATATCTGGACTATTCTCACTAGAAAACTTCAATAGTTAGAAAATTCTTTTACCTGTGCTTTCGATAATAATTACATGAGACTTCCACAGTAACAGCCGTTCTTACAGGCATAATTATTTCCTCAATTATAGAAATTTATTATTGTGCATTTTTTTAAATATTATGTGGCGTCAATAATAATAATAAAAAAATTGAATCTTTTAAATTGTCATACAGCATTTAATCTAGTCATATGCATCAAAATGAATTTTTCCTGGAGTTGTTAGAAAAAAAGGTGTCTGAAGGGAAAATTAAAGTTTGTGATTCAACTAAAAATACTTAGAAAAATTAATGACATTTATATTGTATTACATTTTACTCGAAAACTTCTACAATTTAATGCCTGATAGTTATTGATTTCTTTACGTCATACGTTCTTTGAAGAGATAATTCGACTTAGTCATATTTGGAATTATATGTGAAAATATAAAGCTTATGAAATTTCTGAAACCTGTAATGTAACACTTTAAATGTGATATTGACTGAAGAATTCAGTATTTGATTTCATTTATTACTTTTGTGAGTGCCATGAAAGATAAAACTGATTTTAAAATTGTTTGCTGACTGTTACTCAATCTTTTTCAACAATATCTACATGAAAGTTTATGGAGTTTACTATAAAAATATTAATTTCAGATACAAAAAATTAATTTTTTTAAAATAATACTGAAAATTTTTAAATTCTACTATCTAAAATTGTTGTTTCTTGCTAATAAGAAGGCGACGTTCACATTTAATCTCGCTTTTAAATTCCAGTTAAAGATCTATTTATAATTATTCTACACAGTTGTATTTTATACATACTCATAAATGACCGCTCAGAGAGGATTTATATGTTGAGAATTCTAAGGAAACTTTCCCTGCAACACACAGAAGTATGAAAATTGGGTGACTTATATTCTAAAACTTTTTGGCAAATGGATTTATTGCTATTACTGCACTTTTTGAGATATTTTTCAGAGAGTAGAAGTGAAGTAATGCTCTATGCTAAAATAATTTTGTTATTCTGAATATACTCCCTTTTTCAACAGTGTAAAAAGTAAAAAGAGGAAATTGATGCTTGTTGTTTATTGCTATAATTTTTTTTTAATTTCAAATTAAAATAAGGAATGCAACCTTCAAAGTTCTGTGGGAATAACAGATAACAAGAAATAAATGATCTAAAAAATTATCACTATTAGGGGTTTTAATTTGTGAATTTTTTCATAACATTTGAGTTATATTATATTTTTACTCAAAAATTTCTACAATTTAACGCCTGTTATTTTTTTTATCTCTTTAAGTCATATGTTCCTTGAAAAGATAATTCAACTTAAGCATATTTGGAATTGTATGAGAAAAATATAAAGCATATTTTAAGGGAAAACTGAAAAAGATGAAAAATTAATGAATGACATATCGTTCCCAATCAAAATATTAATAATTTGCTGGTATATGTTGTTTGATTGCATAATGTACTGTTAAGCAAAGTAACTCAAAGAAAACTACTACTAGAGACTGTTCTTGCAGTTTTATTAAAATCTTCATAATCCGTTGAACTAATCAGAAGTTACAGCATGAATAATCCATTATGACCTTTTGAAACACATTATAAAAAAGGACTGAAAAGTCAAAGTTTTCATTTGCAGTAATTCTTTTTCTCAAGAGTAAATCATTCCGGTTACAAATTGAAAAATAGTTCATTTTAATTGTTTTTTATAAGCTCTATAATTGTATATATCTGTTCCTTCTGCGATGACCATAAAAAAAAGTTTCATTCTTAAAAAAGTATAACTTTATAATGTTTTCTATGTATTTTTTACTTGATTATATTCGGGCATCAATCAAAAACTACTGAACAACAGATAGCAAAAGATTTTTTTAAATTATACATTATATTGTCTTTTAAAATCTTATGTTAAGATATGTTTTTTATGAGTACTAAATTCCATTCTCATAACAGGGTTTTTTATCCTTTGATACTTTTCTTATACTTAGTTTTTCAAAATAGCTTTCTGTTATTTCCTTTTAAGTGAATTTTCATTCAGGATATAAAGTTACTCTTTTCGGGAAAAACAAAAATTATAAATTAATATTTAATCCATATTTTTCAGTATCAAATTAGTATATTTTTAAAGGGACTCTACGCATTTAATTCTGTACGAATTTTATAGGTATTTAATAAGTATATTATAAATATTTTATAAGTATTTTATAATTAAGTCTTTTACGAGTATTTGCTGTATTTTAGAAGTTTAAACAAAATAAGTTGTCATAGCTTTGAAGAGATATAAGTTCAGAATCAGTTAACTGCAAGATACTAAAAGGGTTTGTTATTGCTGCTTTTGTACTAAAAGCAGCAATAACAAACCCTTTTTAATTTCCCAAATAAGAAAAAAAACTTTCTGTTTATATGTATATTTAAAGCATAAATAAACCTCACAATTTTTATTCATTAAAAATTTCAGAGTACAAAGTAAAAATTCCATTCAGTGAAATGAGAGGATAAAAATTTATAATTGCCTATAACTCTCACACACACACACACACACACACAAAGGTGATACTTATAGGTCATTAATAAAGCAACTAAATTTTAAAATTTGAATTTAAAATTATGAAATCGAACCTATAACATCTATCATAACTCCTTTCCATATTATTACTTCATAAAACAAGTAGAAACACAATTTACGATATTAGTTTATGTATACATACATACACACATAAATATTATATATATATATATATATATATATATATATATATATATATATATATATATATATATATATATATATATATATACAGAATATAACATTTAAAAGCCGTTTGAAAATGGAATATTTCTCTGATTTTTTTAGAATTCAATATGTCTGTGTATGTATGTATATTTTTTATGTAACCTATTGCCTGGGTTATAAATATGTCAAGTTTACCCCGACTAGATTTAGAGAATATAAACAAAATTTGTGTATAAATACGAATATGCGCTACGAATAGGAAATTTTTTTCAGCAAAGGCTTTTGCCTCTAAGTTTAAAACCAATCATTGTAGCTTCTTAAATAAGACATTTAAAATATCAAATGGGAATTCAAGGAGATACTCTTGATAAGCGTAATGCAAATGGACTCGTTTGTATTCATCTCACAGATTTAAAACTTATTAATGAAGAAGGAAAGAAACTCGATTAAACTTTAATGTACAACATGTGTCTTTATAACCTCCTGTTTGAGAGGTTAGTACCAAGCATCAGATTAAACAAATTTAATTTCTGAAAGAAATTAGCTGTTGCCTAACACATAAAAAAAATATGTTAAAAACTTATAAGTGGGTTATAACAATATTTATTTTGTGGTATAGGGAAAAATATTTTTTCTGCGTACAGTTTTGAAGGAACATTATAGATCCATACGGTTATTATAAAATAAAAATAAAATTATAATCTAATATTATACCTGCATATTATCGTAAAATAAGAGAATATAATACAAAAAGCTTTCAATGTACAAAATACTATTCATATATAACTAGATTTATCTCCATGCATAGTTTCCTAATGCTTTATTTAATAAAGAACGAAGTTATTATATTAACCTTGTGCTTTTAAATATTATAAAGGACAAATATGAAAAGTATATAATGTTTTGATGTTACTGAATAAATGATATTTTCTTTTGAAGCTAGAAACACTAACCATTAAAAGATAGGAATTCTAAAGGTTTATAAAATTTGTCGCTAAATTCAAGTACCTCAATTTTTTATGTTAGACAGACTGTTAAACTTTAAAGGTAATTAGTGGTTCTAAAGGTTTGTAAAATTAATTTATGTATTGCAATCAGCTCATGTATTTCAGTTATTAAGTTTGTAATAGTATTAAGTTTTGTAAGTTTAAAAAACCTGAGGTGTAATATAAAGTTTTCCATAAAAGGGTGAAAATTCAAAAAAGATCTTAAATATTCAAAAAATATATGCTAGCAAAATTTAGTGTTATTAAAGTTTTCCCAATGGAAAAATTAAAAGGTCCAAAGTTTTACTTATTTACTTTTCGTATGAGTACAAAGTGCAGCGTGTTGGGGTAATTTAATAATAAAACCATAAAAATAGAAAATTTTTCTCTAAATTCTAGGCTTCTGGATTTTAATTTGCTATTTATGGAGTTATGGATTATTTAAACAGAAATTCCATGAGAAGGAAAGCTTCAATATTGGAGTAGTATATTACTGAACTACTATTTCCCAATTTACAATGTAATATTCAAACAAGGAATTTAAAACTGAGATTTAAAGGAAAATTTATTTTACTTGATAACTGTACCATGCATGAGATATCATGGATATTTTATAAATTATATTATTAATCTAAAGCGTGTCCAAAAATGTCAATACGAGTTAATCAAAAATGTAAAATAACGAGCTAAAACATAAAGTTTCTGGTTTTTATTCAAATAACAATTATATGAAATACGGATGTGGCAGCAAGAATTTAGGTTTTTATAATGAAAATTTTTATCCCTGACTCAAACATAAGTTAAAAACGTGAGAGTTATGCTTGCCTTGCAGTACTGCCTTGCCATCTATAGATAAAAATGTATAACATCTCTGTAAAATGCCATTGAAAATTAGCATCTACATATTGTTTGAGTTTTTTATATTTTAATTTTATAATCAGTGGAAGGTTTTATAAGCTAGTTTTAGGTCTGCAATGAAAAGGGTTGTATAATGTGTAAATTTTGGCCTTAAATAAGCTTTAAACAGTCATTATATATGAGCACATTATAAGCCTAAATATTTATTTCTAGACGCTTTTATGGTTATAGACGCTGTACCATTTTGGGAATATTAGTGGAGGAATGCAACCATGAAAATGTATGTTTTATATACACACGCACACTCATACCTATAAATCTATATCTATCTATCTATCTATCTATGTATTTATCTCCCCCTCTGTTTCTCTCTCTCTATCTCTGTATATATATATATATATATATATATATATAAATATATATATATATATATATATATATATATATATATATATATATATATATATATATATATATATATATATATATATATATATATATATAGAGAGAGAGAGAGAGAGAGAGAGAGAGAGAGAGAGAGAGAGAGGGGGAGGGAGAGAGATGTGTGTTTGTATGTATATATATATAATTGTTTGTTTAAATATAAACACATCCATGCGTGTACTCATGCACTTTAAAAAATACGACTTGTCAAGTAATCAAGTTTTTAGAAAGTCCATAATAGAACAAATGATTATGGCCCTTAACATGAATTGGATCTGTATGACAGTAACAATAAAGCTTTAGTAGGATAGTGATAATAAACCATACAGTTATGTACAGCAAATATATTTAAAAGGACTCCTTCGACAGATAATTTTAGATGAAGTTTTAATATTCGATAGTACCCTAGCCATTTCCATCTATCTCTCTTTTCTGTTCGTTCACTGAAAAGTCTAGGGGGGGGGGGGGGCGCACCTGATGTAGACACCATCTTAGGCGTTTTCAAAAAATTAATCTTTGCTAAGGGCCTATTCACATAGAATCCGTTAGTGTTAGTGTATATATTTGTAACCAATCATATGCCAATGATTGACCAATTTAACCAATCAGCGCCAACGGAATCTTTAAAGCTGACGCTAGCGGATTCTATGTGAACAGGCCCTTACTTGATCTCAAAAAACAACGAAACGTTGAAGCTACAAATCTATAGGACCCAAATTCTTCCATTTCGGGCCTGCAATCAACCACATTCAACCCTACGGTTAATGAAAAGTAGCAATTTCCAGAGAAATGATGCGTGTTAAATCGTCTTTCCGTTTCACAAGTTGATATCGCGTTATCCGTATCCCTTTGATATCTTTTCAGAATTTAGTCATTAGGTGGGTACCTGTTCGTCCCCCAACTGAGTTGAAACTGCTTGACTGGAGATAACGATGAGAGTAATCTTTCATTTGGATTTTCAATTACTCTTGCTTCATGAAACGTCGCCTTTATTCGTGTAAGTCTCGCTGGGATGTCATTAAAACCTAATGGTATTAGCTCTAAAGACAGTATACAGTCGAACCATGTTATAGCGAACCCTGCATATAACGAACTCACGGATATAACGAACGAAAATTTTGGTCCCGCCGTTTTCCTATTGTACGTAATTTAATTAGTATTGTGTCAGTTTCATGTAATCGATTTTAGTCGATTTAATTCATTAATGATAATTTTTAATAGATTTTATCATTTTTTTTTATTACATCACTATTGAATACACATTGCAACTAATGAGTTATACATTTTGTGAACTCTAGCATTTTTCTTAATGGTTAGGATGTAGCGAGCCACTGGATAAAGCGAACAAAACTTTTGGTCCCTTGAAGTTCGTTATAACGGGGTTCGACTATACCCCAATCTTAAAAGTCAGACTAATGCTGGGCCGAAACTGAGGTGCTGTTATTTTGATAAAACTTCCAACAGGAGGTGTTAACGTTAAGCAAATTTCGTTCTTCTTTGGATATATCCCCTTTTTCCAATGCTGGTGTTTAGCTGGCAATATTTCCCAATATTTGGAAACATTTCTCCAGTTTTTTTTTACTCTAGTAAATTTTTTAACCAATTGTCAACAGTGGGAAATTATCTAAACAAATTTTTATTGATGCTACAAGCCATTATTTCACCAATTTAATTATGAATCCGCTATAGTGTTTTAGAAATGTTATATATTTTAACGTTAAGTGACTACAGCGGAGTAAAAGTTTTGATAATACAGTTGGACAGTTAATAAAATATAGTATCATATTCTTTCCCTTGGCAAAACATTCCTTGTCAAAAGTTGATACTGAGGATAAATTTAATAATATACGGGGATGTTTTGCTAGTTGAAATTTAATATGTGTATTGCTAAACCCCTAATGACTCATTGTGAGTGATTTAGAAATATTTCCAATATTTTCTAATAATGAATCACTATAATGAAGAAGCAGTTTCCCCAATAAATCTCATATGATAATGCATTCTCTCCATGGCAACTCATTTCTGGATAAATGCTGTTCTTGAGGAGGAAACAGGTGAATGTATTTCTGTCGGAAAGCTAATAGAGAAATTGCTAAACCTACAACGGCCCAATATTATTTTTAGGTGTTGATGAAACAGATGGATGTATTTCTGTCGGAAAGCTAATACATAAATTGTTAAAACTACAACGACCCAATGCTGTTCTTGAGGATGAAACAGGTGGATGTATTACTGTCGGAAAGCTAATACATAAATTGCTAAACCTACAACGACCCAATGATGTTCTTGAGGATGAAACAGGTGGATGTATTTCTGTCGGAAAGCTAATACATAAATTACTAAACTTACAACGACCCAATTTTTGCATTTTTTTTCTTTTGAAATATTTCCAATTTTTTCTAATATTGGACAATTGATGGAACGTTTTGTCAATGCTGTGTCTTAATAAACCACATTTAAACAATAGTCTTCCCATGGTAGCATATTTCCAAGAAAATATTGTGTATTGATGATGAAATTAATTACATAGGTTACAGCAATACATAGGTTTCTATTCAATAGCTAACACAATGCTGAACCATTAATGACCATATGTATTTATCTAGAAGGTTATATATAAATGCTTGAACGCTCAACATTGAAATGTTAGTTTTCTTCTTCATAATACACACCAGGAAACACCCTTTTCTATACAATAATAATCAGCAACTGAAATTCCTTGAAATCGGGGAAAATATTTAAGTGTGTATACAACGTTTAGTTTAGGGTTTATCACATGCAATACTCAAGTTCATATGAATGCATTTACATCTTATTATGAACTTTGCTGCATCGATAGCTTGTAATCATGAGAGATACTTTGGGGGCAGTTTACAAGAGGAATCACGATACATGATCATAGTACGTAAAAATATCATTGTTATCATTTTTTTCCCATTTATAAAGTACAGCAATTTGTACATAGCATCTAAGGTAAGTTGGAGTAATAGATTTGGGCCATAGATTTTCAACTTTTTTATATACTATACTTTTAACACATTAAAATTATACTAAAATGTATAATTTTCAAAAATCTTTGTATTACATGCATTTTAGTAAGTCTTAGGGAGTCTGTTTAAACTATGATATTGATTTTTATTATATATATTATATATATAAATATTGCATATAATTTTAAATAAAGGTGAGCTCTGTTCCCCTGATAAATGGGGAAGGTGGACCAATCAGGTCTATTTCTAATAAAAAACAACAGAATCTGTGACTGGGTAACTGGGTCCAATGCTTGTATACCTAGAAAAAGAAAAAAAATTCTACCCCCATTTAAAAATAATTTTTCAAAGCAATTACTAATGTTGTAAGATAGATTGTTGACTTCTCATTACCAGTGTTACCACAGCAGAGTGGAATTCCCACCTAATATGTAAAGGAAAAATCTAGAAAGGGATGGCCTTGTTACCCCATGGGTCCAGTTACACCAACTTACCTTAAATATCTTTAGCAAAAACTATCCATCTGCAACCTAAAGGAGCATAATTCCCACTATATTAAACACAATCGGGAAAATGTTCCATACAATTCCCTAATGCACCTATCAGATTCAGAAATCATAGATTAGTTTCGCCCTCGTTGTGGGCTATTCACGTGATAGTTAGGGAATTAACCACGTTAATAATACAGGTTTGAAATATTTCCTTTATATAAACTCAGGGCATAAATACTATGTAATATCAACTTATAATATATAATGCAAATGGTTTAGATTAATTTACTATAAATGTTCGCCTAGAGCAGGCCTGCACAACTGTGATGCAGGCCATAATACTTTATGGTAAGCTGCTGTGGACCTCAAGAAAATAGGATAAATGGGAAAACGAATGTTTTATCTAGCAAAATAATATATCACTGATTTTAAAAAGTAAATAAATATTAATATTTCATTGCCTATATTTTCCTTTCATAAAATTTTAAATCTAAAAATAATATACCTTATTTTCTAGATTTATAATATTATGCGTCTTCCTACAAGGCTTCGCGAGCCATAGAATGAGTGCCGGGGGGCCGCATATAGCCCGCGGCAATATGTTGTGCAGGACTGGTCTAGAGTGCTCATGAAGTACAATAGTTTCTCATTTTTCGTAGTAACAGAAGTATCCCCTCCCAATTTAATAACTCAGGCCCTTTCCTCTTGCTCAACCGAGAAATGTGTCTTACGTATGCCATAAAACAAAAGTCAATATTTTCATAAGATTTGATAATCGTATTTACCGAGGCTGGTTGATAACATACCGCAATGTGTTACCTCGAGAGGAAATGAATCAGACGGCTAGGCTACTGACCCCGCACTTCATTTGCCCCCTATCAAAACCCTGCAATACATATTAACACTAGCTGAATACCCATGCTTCGCTACGGAGTACATTCAAATTAAATGCAACGGTCAATGTATGCAATGAATGCCCCCCCCCCCCAAAAAAAAAAAAAATAAATAAAATATATATATATATATATATATATATATATATATATATATATATATATATATATATATATATATATATATATATATATATATATATATATATATATACATGTATTTATAAAAAAATCGTAATGGATATTTTTATAGACAAAATAACGTAGAAGAAAATGGTCAAATTAAATACAACGGTCAATGTATGCAATTAATTTGTATGTTTAATATCCATAAAACATACTATTTTGAATTAAATTCTTAAAGAACTTCCCCCTCAATTAGTCTAGTGCTTAAATTTTATATTTTACTGTATTTCAATATTTTTTTTTGTCAATTTATTTCGTTGTTATGCACGTGACGCAAAATTAATTTAAAGGATCCCAAAAGGAAAAGAAACCACGTGATCAGCATTTAATAAATTAAATTCTAAAAATTAATCTTTAAGATCCTTCTCGTGATATAAATTTTATAACCCCCAGATTGTTATTTTAAATGCAAACTTTAAAAAAGTTACAAAACAGTTTAAAAATTTAATTTTAAAAAAAATCTAAGAAACTTTTTTTCAAAAAATCTTTCTTAGTGCACCCGTACACTGTAAGAAGAATCGCCATGCAAAATTTCAACCCTTTACGTCCAGCGGTTTGGCCTATGCGTTATCTGTCAGTCAGTCAGTCAGTCAGTCACTGAACTGTTTTTTATATATAGATTACTTCTTAAAAGTAAATTTGCTAATCGTACTACGAGTTACGGGTTCTCACATCTTTTACAATAAAATGTATGAAAAAACTTTTTTTTTAATGCCAAGCAATCTCTTTTTCTCTGCTTCTTTTTTAAATTCATATGAATCTTTCTTTACTTTTTGCAGGTAAAAAATGAATTAATAAGAAAAGAAAATACAACATTTTAAAATATATATCAATATCTTCCGTTCTTCATTCCTTGATTTGATTTTTTGAACATATTTGTCCTAACATTCCTATTGCAGTTGGTGCTCGTTATAACGCCCCCCCCCCCCCCACGTCCCATAGATAAACTTCTTTATAACGAGAGGTCGCTATAGCAAAAATTGATTTAAAAAAGCATAATAAACTCATCACTTGCGTTAAAATTAAGGTTTTTAAATAAATTCCATATTGATACACGATTAGAGTGTTCATTCTGTTGATCTCTTTGTTATCCAATAAGCACTGGCGATGAAAATTAGTAAAAGTGTATAGAATTTACGAGAGTAATAATTTCTCAAAATTTAAAGTAAATAATAAGGAAATCACAAAAAAATCATTTTACTGACATTTATTTCCTAGAAAAATAAATCAGATATCGTTGTTTGTTTTTAGGGAATTTGAGATGTTTTTTAAAACATAATTTTTCACCCCAGTTAGAGGTTGCCAATGAAAATTAATGAAAGTGTACATAATATAAGAGAACGATGATTTCTAAAATAAAAATTAAAGGTAAAAATTATTAATAAATCACAAAATATTGGATCTTACTTGCATTTATTTCTTAAACAAAAATAATCAAACATGGATATTTTTGCGCATTTGAGATTTTTTTTTTAAACATAATTTTTCCTCTCAGTTAAAGATCACGTTTCCGGAGGGAATTGAGGACCGATTTAATGGGATTAAACGATCTGCATGATCGTTATATGGGGTGTAAAAAAAAATATTTTAAAGGAGATTTCAATGGGAATTTTTCGCACCGGTTGTTATATTTGAAGGTTTGCTATAATGTGCCATTTTTTTTAACCCGTCGGACGGGTTTGTAACCAGTTGCGTCGTGTGCGTGGCTCCATTCAATTACATAGGTTGCGACTCATCACGGACTGGTTGGTGATTTGAGTCAGTTATCAGTTTCTTTTGAGTTGCTCCGTGTGCAGACGGGCTTAATGATAAGTTTTCTCGGAGTTGACATTCATGGAATTGGTTCACTTTAACTCTGTTCCCTCCATGTGATGATTGACGGAAATTTTCTTTGCTGTTCTGTTTGTAAACAACTTTTCATTCCTTAAGGATGATGGATATTAACCATATTGGATTCAATCACCTCAATGTTAACCTGTGGAGAAAATGTGTCCAAGGATTGCCAACTTAGATTGAAAGATTTTTTTTTTTTAAATTGTACTCCGTAATAGCGAAAGAAATTTTACACTTTTCACTGGGGCATTTTTCATTTTAAAAAATGCAAATAATACTTTTAAATTTAAATTATTCGGGGAAAAAATCTGGTACAGTCGAACCCCGTTATAGCGAACCCAGTATATAAAGAACTCACGGATATAACGAACGAAAATTTTGGTCCCGCCGTTTTCCTGTTGTACGTAATTTAATTAGTACTAGCCGCTGCGCGACCACCATGGTCGCTTTTAGTTTTATATTTTCTTTTGCAAAACAACTCAACTGAAAGAAACGTATGTCTATTACCTGTCATCATAAATATACGTTGTTAAGTGATAGTGCGATCTTAGCCAAAAAAATTTATAATCATTGCAAAATTCTCTATAAGGATGAATCTAAAACATCGTGATTAAAAAAATATGAATTTCCATTACTTCAGAACAGAGTTAAAGATAAGACTGAGAGACCCAACAACAAAGATTTTAAAAATTACATTCCTCTCTGTATGTAATATTTTTCAAATTTAAGATATCTACACTTTATCATTACATCAAATGAGAAATTGTTAGAGACAAATTTTTTCATTAAAAAAGGAGTAAAAATTCAGCAAGTACTAAAATATAGTGTGGATTACATCATTCTCTATATGTACTATTGTTCACAATTCAGATATCTACACTTAATCATACCAAATAAAAAATTGTTGGGAAAATTTCTTCACTTATAAAATGGAGTAAAAATTCAGCAAGTACTACTAAAAAAAGTGTAGACAATTAACTCTAACTTACTATTAAGATATTATAATGCAATTATTAATATTTTACAATGATATTCCTCAAACTTCTTGATATACACAGTTGAGTATTTCAGAAATAGGAGATACTACAGTGACAGAATCAAAAGAACGGACTCTAGATAAACCTACATACAACTGTCCATGACTAAACACTGGATTTGATAGGTCTAAACATATTTTGTCAAAAGTTTGTCCTCTTACATACATTTAGAAAAACCGATGGAAAAGAATAAATTATCTCATGAATAAATTAAAATTATTCACGTGTAAAATACAGCAATTAAATTGCACCAAATTACGTGCTATCGTCAAACCACTACACACACGCGGTCGCCCGCTAATGTTTACAGCTGGTAGTTGCAGCCGTTGCCATTCGGAGAGTAGAAATATCGCCGATTTTTGTGCCGCATACCTACGCGTTTTATATATAGAGATTGTGTCAGTATAATGTAATCGATTTTAGTCGATTTAATTCATTAATGATCATTTTTAACAGATTTTTATCATTTTTTAAAATACATCATTATTGAATACACATTGCAACTAATGAGTTATACATTTTGTGAACTCTCGAATTTTTCTTAACGGTTCGGATAAAGCGAACAAAACTTTGGTCAATTGAAGTTCGTTACAACGGAGTTCGAGTGTATAGTGTTTTTTGAACACTCAGAAATTCCTTTCATGGACAAAATTCATAAAATGAATCCTGTTGCAAGGGGCAGAAAAGTTCAGGCTAGAAATCTGAAAATACCATTTTTATAAGAGGATTTCCTCCTTTAAAAATATTTTTTTTTACACCCCATATAACGATCATGCAGATCGTTCAATCCCATTAAATCGGTCCTCAATTCCCTCCGGAAACGTGATCTTTAACTGAGATGGAAAATTATGTTTTAAAAAAAATCTCAAATGCACAAAAATAAACATGTTTAATTATTTTTTTTAAGAAAGAAATGCAAGTAAGACCCAATATTTTGTGATTTATTAATAATTTTTACCTTAAATTTTTATTTTAAAAATCACCGTTCTCTTATATTATGTACACTTTCATTAATTATCAGCATTTATGTAGATGAAAATAGTAAACAAATTTTCTCCATAAGTTAACACTGAAGTGACCGAATTCAAGAAGGTTTGTACAGAGCAGGCTTAATATTTATCTGTATTCTAAGTTTTTAGAAAATGTTTATTGGAAGCAACTGGTGGAAATGCTAGTTAATTGTTATATTTTATCCAGTCACTACACCAGAATCGAAAATTCCTTTTACCCTAGAAACATAATTCCCCTTCCCTTTGAAAGAAACTTTGGATAGGTCACCAAAAATACCTATTCCTTTAAACTGTTCTCGTTAGTAGAATCGTTTGATTTTTTCCCTCATTCTAAAAGCATCTCATAACATAACCTTACAAACAGAGGGAGAAGGGCAGCTATTATCTGCAACATCCTTAATGGATACGTAGGTCCTTATACCTAATCACGAGCCTTCTCAAAATCTACTCAGTATAAAAACATGCATCCCCCCCCCCTTTCCTCCCGAAGGCAATTATACAATTTATGTTGTTGTAGTTGCCTCAAAATGCGATTGCAATTTCTTCGAAATCTACGCATATCGGCAAAGGTCAAAACCTTATCCTGAAAACAAGCAAGTCTGGTGAAATGCCGTTTCTTCAGCATTTTCTGATAACTATTAGAGAGAGGTAAAAAGGTCTTGGTCATTAGGAAAATCAGCCATTGGTATCTATGTGTATATTAAATCTAAATTGTTTATGAAAATTCATACATCTCTACTTCCTTGTTTATTGAAATTTATCGACATTAAATGACCGCGTAATTTTAAAAAAAATATAGTAATATATAATTAAATAGATTGATAAAAGGGAGAAAAATTAGTTCGCAAAGGCTAAAATTTACTATATTTTGTCAATGTCTTTTACAATCTGATATATAAAGAAAAGGTCATAGATTTATAAAAGACTAGCTGAATACCCGTGCTTCGCTACGGAGTACATTCAAATTAAATAAAATGGTCAGTGTATGCAATTAATTTGTATGTTTAATATCCATAAAAAAATGCTAATTTGAATTAAATTCTTAAAAAACTTCCACCTCAATTAGTCTAGTGGTTAAATTTTAACTTTTACCGTATTTTAATATTTTATTGTCAATTTATTTCGTTGTTATGCACGTGACGCAAAATTAATTTAAAGTATCACAAAAAGAAGAAAAACCATGTAATCGGCATTTAATAAATTAAATTCTAAAAATTAATGTTTAAAAATTCACCAAAAACCAGAAAATAGCGGTAAAGATTCGAAAAAGATTTAATTTTAAAGGAATTTTTATGATCTTTCTCATGATATAAATTTTATAACCCTTAAATTATTATATAAATAAAAAAAGTTTTGTCAATTTATCTCGTTGTTATGCACGTGATGCAAAATTAATTTAAAGTATCACAAAAAGAAAAGAAATCACGTGATTAGCATTAAATAAATTAAATTCTAAAAATTAATATTTAAAAATTTGCCAAAAATCAGAAAATGGAGGTAAAGATTCGAAAGAGATTTCATTTTAAAAGGATTTTCATGATCTTTCTCATGATATTAATTTTATAACCCTCAAATTATTATTTTAAATGCAAACTTAACAAAAGTTACTAAAACAGCTTAAAAATCTAATTTTAAAAAATCTAAGAAGAATTTTTCAAAAATCTTTCTTAGTGCACCCCTACACTATAAGAAGAATCGCCATGCAAAATTTCAGCCCTTTAGGTCCACCGGTTTGGTCTGTGCATTATCTGTCAGTCAGTCAGTCAGTCACGGAACTGTTTTATATATATAGATATGAAACTTTTCTAGCCTACTTTTTAAGAAAACTAGAAAATCACTAGATAAAGCTAATGAGAATAATCATTACATAAAGCTAATGAGAAAGAATTGATAAGAAGATAATATGACAATACAGCGAATGACTTTTGATAAGAGGAAAACGATAAGAATGTGAAATATTTATAACACCTAATAAATAAAATATAAGTTCAGGATCTATGGCAAAAGTATTACATTTTTGTTAAAAGTTTTAAAAATTAAAAAAATGTTATATACAGCGAAAATATTTAACTGTAAACTGTGAAAGAATCATAAATTTGCTAACAAGTAAAAATATTTCAATAATAATCAAACATATAATTTTTCATCACAAATTTATGATATTTTGTGTTCTACATACAGGGAATTGGAAAACTACTTTCTATTACACTTCTGCTATGCATAAGTGAAACATTGTATAAATACATTTCCATATCCCTGGGAATGGCAGCTGAGTAATTAAAAAAAAACCTGTTATTTATGGCAAAAATATTCAATTGTTAACCTTGAAAGAATCATAAATTTGCTAACGAGTAAAAATATTCTAATAATAACCAAACATAATTTTTCATCTTAAATTTATGATATTTTGTTTTCTAGGTACAGAGAATAAAAAAATAACTTTCAATTACACTCCTCCTATGTATAAGTGAAACATTGTGTAAATACATTCCCATATCCCTGGTAATGGCAGCTGAGTAATTAAAAAAAACTATTATATGCAGTGAAAACATTTAGTTATAAACCGTGAAAGAATCATAAATTAGCTAACAAGTAAATATATTTTAATAATAATCAAACATTATTATTAAAATACTTTTTGATTATTACTAAAATTATTTTAATTTTTCTTCTTAAAGCTATGGTATTTTGTTTTCTACATACAGAGAATATGAAAATTACTTTCCATTACATTTCTGCTATGCATAAGTGAAATATTGTATAAATACATTTCCATATCCCTAGCAATGACAGCTGAGTAATTAAAAAAATTGTTACATACAGCAAACATGTTTAATTATAAACCATGAAAGGATCATAAATTTGCTAACAAGTAAATATATATTAATAATAATCAAACCTTATTATTAGTAAAAATAATTGATTATTACTAAAATTATTAAAATTTTTCTTTTTAAAGATATGATATTTTGTTTTCTTCATACAGAGAATCTGAAAATTACTTTCTGTTACACATCTGCTATGCATAAGTGAAACATTGCATAAATGAAGCATTTCCGTATCCACGGTAATGGCAGCTGAGTGATCGCACGTTTTCCGTTAGTTGCGACTACTCACTAACATGTGGTATAAATCACTCTCTGTCAATTATATGATTACAGGTAATTTAACGTCGTGATAAGCGTGGAGATTCAAAGGCCACATTAACTATGTTATGTTAAGGGAATCAAGGAACAGTTAATTTGAAAGTTTTTAGTTTTTATCCTGATTCAGAATCGAAAGTTTCTGTAAATTATGGCATTTAATTTTTACTAACTGGTGTTATACAGCATTATAAACAGTTTTTTTTTGTTTAATTTATACTTACATAATTTGACATATCAGTAGACATTTTTCTGAACTTGCGCTGAAACTTATAACCAATTTATAAAAATCGGAATGAATTTTTCGTCTTAAAGAATAGATTCCTTTACAAGATAAATTTGTTCTTTTCGTTATTTTATGATCTTATTCAATATTTATATCTATCTATCTATATATAAATATACACACACACACACACACACACACACATATATACATATATATATATATGTATGTATGTATGTATGTATGTATATACACCGGGTGCGTCATAAATTCGTGTAAAGTTCAAAAATTCATAATAAAAGAACAATGCTTGGAAAATTTTTCTGTTTGTGCCAATAAGAACAGAGGGACATTGGATTTTTTTCCATGAAAAAAAAACAGTTTCTAAAAGTAACCGAGAGAGGGCGCTCGCACGTCATCCTGAGACTTTTAAGCAAATCAGGCAAACTCAAATAGAAAATCAAAATGATCACAATGACATGAGACTGTTCATTTATTTTAAAGTAACAGATGTTTAACATTACTACCAGCTCAAGGTAATAGGCAAGTGAGGCGCGTCACTAAGCCCATTACAGCTGATTGTAGTATAGCAGCGACTGTCTGTCGAATGACATTTTTCAGTTTCACCAAAGTGGTTGGGAAGCCCCGGTAGACATGAGACTTTAAGTATCCCCCCAACTAAAAATTTGCAGGGGTCAAGTCTGGTGATGGTGAGGGCCACTGAACTTTACAACTGCGACTTATAGAACTCGATCTTCAGTGAAAGTTTCCAAAAGGAACGTCTTGATATCACGTGAAATGTGGGGCGGGGCACCATTCTGCATGAAGGTGACAACAGGTAACGCATGTCTTTCCTGCAGTGCTGACTTAACGTGGTCACGCAAAAACGCCCTCTTTCGGTTACTTTCGGAAACTTTTTTTTTTTTTTTTACATGGAAGCAAATCTAATGTCCCTCTGATCCTATTCGCTCAAACAGAAATTTTTTCCGAGCATTATTTCTTTTATTACGAATTTTTGAACTTTGCACGAATTTATGACGCACCTGGTATATATATATATATATATATATATATATGTCAAGCGTCGTTCATTCTAAAATATGTCAAGCCAGAACCATTTCGTCGTTGCAACGCCTGTAACTGTCAATAACTTATTAGTCAGAATAATGAATTTTGATTTCTTCTTTGTATCCAAAAGCACTTAGTAAATGATTGCTAATACCAAATGCCAATAAAAATTTCGATTTAAAATTTAATCCAATACACTCGTTCATATAAAATTTGATCGAATGCATAACATAAAACGTTAAGGAACCAGCGTACAAAGTAAATGATTGAAGAACAAAACAGAAAATTATGAACCTGTTATCCTAAATATTGCCTTGGGATTATCAATGTAAAAAGTCCTCCAACTATTAAATAGAGTCAAACAATACCCATGTAATTTTCCCGGTGAGATATCTTCTTTTAGATTATGGATTAAAATTTACATGGAAAATAATTGATTTTTCCAATAACTATGGGGGAGGGGAAGCAATTGCCCTTTAACTCCTTCCGTGTGAAGGTACGGAACCTTCCCTCTATTTGAAGTAAAAAGGGAGAGAGAAGATCTGAGTCTGTCGTCAGCTTTTCTCCATGTCCCCCCTGCCAGCTTTTCTGGACGACAGTAACAACAAAACGAGTCTAGCTTTTTATTGCCCTTTTGACGAAAGCTGTAATTTTTGTCCTTTTGACAATAACGATTAGGGCTACTGTCTGGACACTTGCCGTGAAGTCCTGAGAGGTCGATTTCGGAAGATTTGAACCCAATGTCCTCCTAGATATAGCTTGTATTTGTGGTCTTTTGTGCCTCTGTCCCCCAACTAACAGTTGGTATGCGATGGGTTCTTTCGACGGACACCTGCAAAGGCCTCTGCAAGTACCCTGCCAACAATATTAGTGTACTACAAGAGGAAACAAGTGGTGCTGTTCCCTCCCAGGTGAAAATTCGAGTTTGGTCTAAACTGACTCCGGAGATGTTTAAATGGCATGAATGAATTGATACAACAAATAGATGTCTGCTGACCTTAATTTATACGCATTTTTTTCTTTGTTTGTCAAAGCTTTTCTCATTTGTCAACTAAATGCTTAATGGAGATACGATTGTCTTTTTATGGAATAATTCTCTGTGTTCAAGAAAAATAGGTAATGGCTCCCATACAATTACTGACGGAAATTTTCATTCACAATGCAGTAAATTTAAATGCTTACTTTGGTTAACTGATTGGTTGCTTTCAAGAGCAGCCGTTGCCTTTTGCAACACGAGAGCTGACCAGGATCCAAAGTATGGTTGTTCAACCATTTGGCTTGCCTGGGCTGCATTGAGTGAAGAGGAAATTGCCTTGGTTGCATAAAAAATTCATAATACAGTTTATATATACAAGTAACAGAATTTTCGTTATTTACTTTATATTTTGAAGCATTTAATAAAGAAGGTAACAGAAACATAAAATGACCCTGTGAAACTAATGAGTCTTACTCAATAGAGGTGGTTGCAATAATTGTGAATTTTTAAGGCTGCTGTGTACTAACTCTATTGGGTTCGCTCACCTCAATGCTAACCTGTGGATAAAATTTATCTAATATTTACAGCTACGTAAATGCTGATAATCCAATAAAAATAGCATTTTCTGATAGCCTGAACTTTTCTGCACCTTGCAACAGGATTCATTTTATAAATTTCGTCCACTAAAGGAATTTATGACCGTTTAAAACACATATTATAGCAGATCCCGAATAATTTAAAATTTAAAATATAATTTGCATTTTTTTTTAAATGAAAAATACCCCAAGGTGTAAATTTCCTTACGGACTACAATTTCAAAAAAATCTTTAAATCCAAGTCGATACATTTCCTCCATAGGTTAACATTGAGGTGAGCGAATCCAATAAGATTATTACACAGCAAACTAAAGATGCTCATATGAATTTTTCCCGCAAATTTTACTCTGCGTGAGCTTCATTTTTGAAAATGAGGATAAATTAATTTATATTTTTATAAATGCTGTATTTAAAAAACACCTGGCCACTGATCAATTAACTGTTTTAATGTTTTAAACACACGGAAATGTAGACATTGTTTTTAAACGCATAATGTTTATAAATGCATGTCTAAGAAGCATTTTGATATTATTCGCGAGACCCATATCTTGCGTCAGCTGTAATTTTGTTTTGCATAAACAAGAAATTTATTTTTAGTTCTCATGCTCATTAACAGAATAGCTTTTCGTTTGTTTAAATGGGTGGTGACACACGAATACAACTCCTCGACCTTTCCATTGCCTTAAGGAACGAAGAAGGAGGACTCTCTACAACTATACAAAATTTGCTTTATGCAGTCTATGAGCTTCTTAACCTTTAGCTTACGAGGCCCAATTTTTCGATTCCCTCCACAGAACGGGAAATTTCATACCCCCTTTGTAAGAACAGCCATTAAGGGGGTTATATATATATATATATATATATATATATATATATATATATATATATATATATATATATATATATATATATATGTATGTATGTATGTATGTATGTATGTATGTATGTATATATATATATATATATATATATATATATATATATATATATGTGTGTGTGTGTGTGTGTGTGTGTGTGTGTGTGTGTGTGTACAGTGGCATCTCGATCTATCGTTTTTCAAGGGACCGACTAAACTGAACAATAAATGCTGGAAAACGATAGATGCGGGAACATGACAAAGAAATATGATAGTCGGGACTGGGTGGAATAAACGACACACACGGGAAAACGATGACTCGGGGAACGATAGGTCGAGATTCTACTGTATATGTATATATGTATATATTTGTATGTATATATGTATGTATATATATATGTATATATGTATGAATATATATGTATGCATGTATGTATATATATGTATATATGTATGAATATATATGTATGCATGTATGTATATATATGTATGTATGTATGTATGTATGTATGTATATATGTATGTATGTATATATATGTATATATGTATGAATATATATGTATGCATGTATGTATATATATGTATGTATGCATGTATATATATGTATGTATGTATGTATATATGTATGTATATGTATATATATATGTGTATTTATATATATATATATATATATATATATATATATATATATATATACATATATATATATATATATATATATATATATTCATTCTTAGGTCCGTATTCTTGGGATACATGTTATCCCACCCCGTAAGGAAAAGGTTAAGTACGCAAGGACAGCACTATCGAAATAACAAAGAGCGTTTCCATTTCTTTAAATCTTTTTCCCAACGATATTTGATACATGTCAGGACTGATGTATGTATCTTTTTGAACCCGTTTGCAATCTTACTTGATGTATTGCTTTTTAAATATATAGAAAAAAATTATCTATCATAATAGAAAAAAAAAGAAAGAACCGCTTTCTCGCTCTATGAACGCTCCGAAATTCCCGCAAACTATACCCATTGCGGGTCCGGTGCTAAGTGGAAGTGCCTGAAGTGTTCCTCTATGCGTCAATCGAATAAAAAGTTATGAAGCAGAGAGCCATCACGTGCGGCGTTAAGTTTTGACAAGTCGCATTGATCATATAAGAGCTCTTTTTCATGTCAATACAGATGTTTTCGCCTCCCTTTTCCCTCTTTTATATGAGCCAAATGCTCAGGGTTAAGAAAAAGGAAAAAAAAAAAAGTTGAAAAGGTTATTGATCGTGGGAAAGATTTTTCTGCAATTGGATTCCGTATGTGGAAGCGTTTATTGCTTGCACTGGTTGAAAAAAAAAAAAAAAAAAAGACTTCGACATCTAATAAACTTGTACTTTTTCAATTCAACAAGTGTGTTGCAATGTCCTAAATGACAGCACAGGATACGCAGAAAATAGATACCATTTTCGGCTTCGTATTCGTTCTTGAAGTTTTCGCATTTAAATGCCATAGTTGGGATATCATTGGAAGATTGAGACCCACTCGTTTATCTATTCTTGAGCATAATAAAACCTTTCTTAAGCAGTAATATAAATCTTAACTTTTTAAGCTATCCGTTCGTTTTAAATATTTATAGAGGAGCAAAATGTGTGACAAAAATTCTTCTCATTGTGATATATCTATATATATATATATATATATATATATATATATATATATATATATATATATATATATATATATATATATATATATATATATAAACTGTTTGTTTCACGACTGTTTGAATATCTACAATGAATGAGGAAATTGTGATGAATACTCATTGTTAATACGTTTTAACGATGTTATCAAAATGCTTAAAATATTTTGTTTAAAAATACATATGAATTTTACATGCATCAGAGACATAGAAAAGTTGCTTTTCCCTGTAGCTCAATCACAGGAACCTTTTAACAATTCTTGTTGGTGTAATACGCCGCGGGCACTTGTTATGCAAATATTAATTTTCTCTACAGAAATTATCATCCGAACTTATTTCTGTTATTAAATGATCAATTAAATTTTAGCAGTGACATAAATTTTAATCGTTAATCCAACTTTTAAGAGAAAATATTTCCTCTCTGTTAACTTACTATAATACTTCATTATAATCACAACTGAGGCAACTTAAACTATGTGACATTCCCTCCCCCCAAAACAGCTTTATGTTTTAACCTTTTCCTTACGGGTTGGGATAGCATGTATCCCAAGAATACGGGTCCAAGAATGACACACACACACACACACACACACACACATATATATATATATATATATATATGTGTGTATATATATATATATATATATATACTAGAAGGTAACCCGTCATTTTGACGTCATAATACTAATAATGACGTCATAATGGAAAAAGTATATGAAAATTAAAAAATATCCCGAATTATCTAACAATATTGCATTTAATCCACACCTTGTAAAAGCAAACCCTTTCATTATTTTTTATTTATTTAGTTTTTCATGCGATTGGAGTAGTAGACTTCCATCCAGTTTTTTACAGCTCACTACGCGATATGAATACTTGAGCTAGTTGATTCATTCACATTCAAGTTCGTTTACTTTCAGAATTCATCGCAAAAGTAAACAGATTTTTAAAAGCTGTTAAATATACAGCTAAAAACATCCAATTTTATTTTTTTTTTTGCTTTGAATGTTTTATAGAAAAATAGGCTGAACAAACGTGATTTGATGGAGAAGATATTAGTTTTTAGGTAAGAAAAAATTCTGATCCACATCTGAAATTGAAATTAAGCCTAACCGACCGTTTGTTTACTGAGGGCTTCAATTGAAAAATGAGTACAGCCCGGAAGTGTTATACATATATATATATATATATATATATATATACCCTTAACGGCCGTTCTTACAAAAGGGGTATGAAATTTTCCGTTCTAAAGAGGGAATCGGAAAAATGCTATAAAGGTCTCCCCGTAAGGTAAAGGTTAATCAGGAACTAACAGGAGGAATTTTTATTTAAAACTATTTTCAAACTATTTTTAGAATCCTCTAGAATCCTACAAAATTCCTATACTACAAATATTTTTCTAACCACCGCTGGCTGCTTTGAGATATTTAAACCCCGCTTCTTGAAATAAACTAAAGGGTAGCCTCGAAATTCGAGCAAAAGCTTTTATTAAACCAAATTCGCTTCTCTATCGCCCGTGAACTTAGCCTGAATACAGAATCTGCATCGCCTTTTTCCCCAGTTCTGTATAGAGCCAACCTCGCAATTACTTCAAAGCGTACGCGCTTCGAGCTCGGATGAGACCCAATAAAGAAAAGAAAAAAAGCAATTCAATGCCTTCTTTGAAGTATACGAGGTATGAACAGAAAGGCCCATTGTTTTTACACTCGCTTAACTGCCCCCTCCTGTCAGTCATATCCTCCGGAGTCAGGATGAAAGAGGGGGAAGATATATAAATTCCAAAGACCGGCTATGTCGGAGGAATATAAACCACCTTCCACATAAAATACTAATAAGATTCCTCCAGAAACTTCCTTCGTTAGGTTCTGAGGGTGCTTTACTCGGTTTGATTTGTGATGCCCTTTTCGTTAGAATTTGGGTTAGAGGTCAACGTTTGATAAGACCTTAACTGAATAATGCCTGGGAACGAAAGGAAACCATTATCGGACAAACAATTAATGAGGCAAATTTGTTACAATCCGAAAAGTTTATTTGTGGTCGTAAAAGGTAATGATGGAGATTCTCTAGGATCGAGATCTGAAGGACCAGTCAGGATTCAATTCCAAACATACTTCAAATCGGCAGTGATTTGAATTCCAACTTCATTCCGGGAAGTCTTAGAAGTTTCCCTGTTGAGCTATGAGTCAGAATAATATTATATTGGAAGCGAAATTTTTGTAGAACTTTTTTTTAAGCAACTAAACCTCATAAGTTCAGGCTGCTAAGTTTTCGGCTTTTGAAAATTAGATGATACACCATAGATAGATTTTTAGCCTTTCTTTGTATTGAGGCTGCTGTGTATTAACCCTACTGGGTTCACTCGCTTCAATGTTAACCTATGGCGAAAATTTGTCCAAGGATTGCCGACTTGGATTTCAAGATTTTAAAGTAGGATTACGTTTCTCCATAACGGTCCTGCGAAAAAAAAATTTCAGACGCTAAAACTGTCAGTCCGTCCGTCCTCGCGAGTTATAATTTTGGCAGCGCGTCAAACCCAGTCTATCGATAGACAAGTTAAACAGAAAAGTACCAAAATGCGTCAAAATTTTGACATACGTATATATATATATGTATATATACATACGTTCATATATATAGATACATATATACATACAAAAGAGGTAAGCAACGATAAGTAATCCTACGTTAATAACCCGCGGTAGTTTCGTTAGAAGAGACTACTTGAATTTTTTTTTATTTATTTACTCCGTAAGAGAGAAAGAAATTTTACACCTTGGGGCATTTTTTTAAATGCAAATAATGTTTTAAAATTTTAATTATTCGAGGAAAAATCTGGTATAGTGTATTTTAAACATTTATAAATTCCTTTGGTGGACTAAATTTATAAAATGAATCCTGTTGCAAGTTGCAGAAAATAATCAGGCTATCTGAAAATACCACTTTTATTGGATTATCAGCATTTATGTGGTTGGAAATAGTAGACAATTTTTCTCCATAGGTTACCATTAAGGTGGGAGAATCCAATAGGGTTAGTAGACAGCAGCTTTAATCAAATGAGATGCATTGAGTCTTCAAAGTTTTCCACTAAAGTTGACATGCACACTTCTGTACTCTTTATTCGAATTGTAATTCTTATGAAAATACACTGAAGTACCAAGTATTGCGAAGTGAAAGTATGTAACGTACAACTGCTTGGTTTCCTAAGATATCGGAAGAGACGAAATTTTCTATAAGATGAAAAGCTGATACGTTAATGCAAATGTAATATATATACTTATTAAAAGTCTATGAGGGGTCATTATATAAACATCTTTAAGGGATCCTGAACTGAAAAATCTCATTTTTTCTCTTTCTGATTTTTACGTCTTTTGAAATGATTTCCCCCCTAAAACGTGCATTTATATAAAAATCTCTAAACATGCAAAAAATAACCTAAAATTTTGTTTTAAAAAATTTCAGATTCAGCCTTTAAAACATGGTTTAACTAAAAAAAAAAATGAATTTTCTACGAAAACTATTTTTGGAATCCTCTAAGGTATTATATAGAAATACTAGACTATAAATAATTTTCTATATTGTTTTTTAACGTAGGATTACTTTCCTCTATAACGGTCCTCCAGAAAGCAAAATTTCAGATGCCTTGCGTCACGAGTTATAATTTTGGCAGCGAGCCAAACCCAGTCTGTATCGCTTGGGCAAGCAGCAATCAGTTAAACAGAAAGTACCAAAATGCGTCAAAATTTTGACATACATATGCATATGTGTACCTACGTACATATAAATAGATACATTATATACATAACACATACATACATATATATATATATATATATATATATATATATATATATATATAAAAGAGGTAAGCAACGATAAGAAATCCTACGTTAATAACCCGCGGTAGTTTCGTTAGAAGAGACTTCCTGATTTGTTTTTTTTTTGGTTTTTTTTTTTTTGGTTTTTTTTTGGTATACCAACTCTGTTATAAACAGCTCTTTGTCCCCGTCAAATATTTCACTTTTGAGCACTGAGCATTTCTTTTTCAGAATTTATAAAGATTTTGTTATTTGCCAAAATTTTTAATCTCTTTAAAGAGGGAAAAAAATTTTTTTCATAATAACTTTTGCACTAGAGAAAACATTTTCAGATTTTTTTAAAAATCGAAAATGCATAACAGTATGACACAGCTTCTCGATATTCACAATAAAAATGGGCGACAATTAATTTTTTATTGTGGTTACCAAGAAGCTGCGTGTTCCTGTAATCTTGAAGACAGTCCCATGTAAATATAATAAAGGTCCGCCGAACAAAATTGCATCGAGATATCTTGCAATAAATCTTTGATATCGGCTTTTAAAAACTGCCCACCAGGAAAAATTCCAATCCGAAATACGTCCAGATTTGCAATAGAATACACTAAGGGCCTGTTCGCATAGAATCCGTCAGCCTCAGCGTTACAGATTCCGTTTGCGCTGATTGGTTAAATAGTTCAATGACTGGTATATTATTGGTTAAAAATTTTTACACTGACGAATTCTATATGTGAACAGGCTCTTAGACAGTACAGCGTTAAAGCGTTGTATGCAAGGTAACCATCTAAGTTCGTGTTATTTGATTTTAAAAGCACTTTAGCTGTAACAAATGCACTTTCTTTTCAGAATTTTGTCTCTCCGATCCCCCTTAAATTTGCTGTGTACTAACCCTATTGGATTAACTCACCTCAATGTTAACCTATGGAGAAAATTTGTCCAAGAATTGGATTTAAAGATTTTTTTTATTAAAAATTGTACTCCGTAATAGAGAGAGAAAATTTAAACCTTGGGACATTTTTCCTTTCTTTAAAAGAATGCAAATACAGTCGAACCCCGTTATAGCGAACCCGGTATATAACGAACTCACGGATATAACGAACGAAAATTTTGGTCCCGCCGTTTTCCTATTGTACGTAATATAATTAGCATTGTGTCAGTTTAATGTAATCGATTTTAGTCGATTTAATTCATTAATGATCATTTTTAATAGATTTTATCACTTTTTAATACATCATTATTGAATACACATTGCAACTAATGAGTCATACATTTTGTGAATTCTAGCATTTTTCTTAACGGTCGGATATAGCGAACCACCGAATAAAGCGAACAAAACCTTTGGTCCCTTGAAGTTCGTTATAACAAGGTTCGTCTGTATTTAAAAATTTA